>JAKCPI010002062.1:0-17236 GCA_023213315.1 Euborellia annulipes | reverse complement strand
CGAAAGTTGAAAATACAATAGAGAAACTTCCTAAAGAATTTTTTTATTCCCTGCCAAATCATCAAATTTTTAATTTGAAATTAAGACAACAACCAAAGTAATAAAAAATAATAAATTGTTCTTTTATGAGTGAATTGCTACATACCAAAAGACGGTAATCCCCGGGGCGTAACTCCCTTATATAATGGCTCAGGAGGGTCGCAGCACCCACCAGCATCCGCAACATCAGACACAAATGGACCAGATCTACTCTCATGGTTAGGCTCTGCCGGGTGCCGGCTGCCAGACTCTTTCCAGCCCTTTACGATTTAGGTCTTTTTTTTGTTTCGTTTATATATATAATGGTATAAATAATTACAGTTACGTCAAAATTAGAAAGTGAAATTTCAATGAAAAAAAAAAAAAAAAAAAAGATCAAAATCAATCATCAAATTTTAATTCAAATCACGAAAAATTTAGTAAACATTATCGTAAGTATTGTGTTATTTATTTATTATTAGAAATAATTTAAAATAATAGTTGTTTTTTTTTTTTTAATTTCCGGTTCGAAAAATGGAAAGAATTTAAAAAGAAGACTTAACAGGTTTTCATGAAAGGGTTGAATTCTAACCTAATTTAAATACGATGCTTTATGACGATGGTAAGATAAAAAAAAAAGTTGAAAGACACCGACTGGACAACGCTAACTTCATGATTTTAAAAATTTCTCTTGTTTAATTAATTACTTAATGTTTTTTGAAAATAGTTGAAAAAAAAAAAAAATTCTTCGATTCGACTAGGCGAGAAGAAAAATAAAAGAGAAATAATCAAGTTAGAATTTGTTTCATTTACGATGAAGAACATTCGCGTGCTTCCATCTGAAGACCAATAAATAGAGAATAGAAAAGTTTAGGAAATGATTTTGCCTGGACTTTTACCAGACTGGTAGGAATTTTTACCAGCTGATGTATTCTTATGCTGCAGTCAGCACAGCTGCTATATTTTTTAAATTTTCATTTACTTTCTCTTACCTATATATGTTAATATATAGAGAGAAAGTATTGGTTTTTTGAAGCACACGCATAGATAGGAGAAATCGTTGGCATGGTAACAAAATATAAATATTTTCCCATGTTTATTAATTTTATTGCCGCCCTGGCATGGCGTAGAGGTTAGCGTGCTAACCTCCTATACCAAACGTCGCGGGTTCGGACCCCAGGCAGTCCGATGATTTTATTTAAGCCAATTGGATACCAAATGGCTTAAATAAGAATGCCTGGACCCTATATATGTATATTTATCAATAACGGATATCGTAAAAAGTCTTAAATGGCCTAAGTTGCCGAAAAGACTGTGTGAATGTGTGTGTGAGTGTGAGTGTGAATGAGAAAAAAGTGTGAGTGTTTTAAAAAAATTTTTATTGCCCTCGGGGCTTGGTGTAGGGATTAGAGTGCTAACCTCGTATACCGATCGTCGCGGGTTCGGACCCCAGGCAGTCCGATGATTTTATTTAAGTTATTTGGATTCCAAATGATTTGAATAAGAATGCCTGAACCCCCAATATATGTATATTAATCAAGAACGGATATCGTAAAAGCCTTATATGTATACCAAGTGTCGAAGCTTCGGATCCCAGGCAGTCCGATAATTTTATTTAAGCAATTTGGAAACCAAATACGTAGCTTAAATAAGAATACCTGGACCTCTATATAACTTATATATTATTCATAATAATGGTTATCGTATAAAGTCTTATATGGCCTGAGTTGCCGAAAAGACTGTGTGAATGTGTGTGCGAGTGTGAGTGTGAATGAGAAAAAAGTGTGAATTTAAAAAAAAAAGTTTGAACAAAAAATGTTTTTATATTTTCAAACAGTTATCTTTGAATATAAACGGGAAGTTTCGAAAAGATAATTGTTTTATTAAATAAAATTGTAAATAAGTATCAGAGATTCGGACAATACATTGAATTGATTGGAATTGTCTGTCACTGTTGACAAACTTCCAGCAATTTTGAAATTAAATTTTGAACTCTTATAGAGGACGTTATGAAGAGTTCAGGAAAAATTCTCAAATTTCCTTGATAAGGAAGCTCAAAAAAATAATATAGGTTAGCGTTGTGTTTTCTTAATCTATCATTGGGAATATCAATACAAACATTGGTAGTTTATATTAACTTTGCCCACCAACCATAAGTTGGGCAGGTAAAGTTAATGTAATCGTAAAAAAAAAAATCGAAATTTTTCTCAAGCTACCAAAATGCGTTTTGAGGTCCCCTGAATCCATTTAAGAAGTTTTTGGAATGATGTCTGTGTGTGTGTGTGTATGACTGTAGTAATTTTTTTGGTCAACGAAATCTCAAAAACTATTCATTCAATTGTTTTGAAATTTTGCACCCATAAACTAGGGGTAGAGGCCAAGAACTGAAAAGCTTTTGGTAAACATCGGACCATCAGGGAGGGGGGGGGGCTCTAGGGGGGGGACAAATATTTTTTTCTTGAATAGTGGGTGGGCAAAGTTGTGCGCTCGGCTTAGTCCGACCCTTTATTTTTTTATTAATCATTGAAGCAAAATTTTTCAGACCTCTTTAAAATATTGCTTACTGGGAATAATCTCTTCCAAACCTTGGATCACTGGTTTGATTAGGCAACCAGAAATACTCTGCTGTGTATTTGGTTGCTTTCAATTCGATTGAAGGCGAGACTTTTTAGAATTGATCAATTGTGTCGGAAAAAAGTTGAAATGTAGTTAAAAAGATACGGATTTTTTAGGCTTTTATGACATCTGAGATAATAAACTTTTTAAAATCTAATTTTAATGTTCGCTCAGGGGCCCACATGTTGTGGGAACGTGGATGGCGATCACGAGCTTCCCGAGTTGGAACTGGCAGTCCTGTTCTTTACATGAGAAGTGGGTATATTTTGTCAAATATATTATACATTCAACAAAATACATATGAAGTGTATTATATTAACACATCTATTGTGATATTTTAATAATGTCTGAAGATGGTTTTACTGATCATAGCGTTCCAGAATAATATCCAGAATAGAGCGTTAAAAAATAGATGCTTTTTATTATTAGTTGAATCTTCTTTATTTTTACTTTCTCTTACCTCTATATAGGATAATATATAGAGAGAGAGAAAGTATTGGATTCATGTCAAAAATTCGATGTCGAGATTTTGATATATATACACGTTTTGAGGTCCCCTGAGTCCAAAAAAGTGGTTTTCTCGACATGGTCTGTCTGTCTGTGTGGCCATTGGCTTGGTTTAGTTGGTAGCGTGCTAGCCTTCTATACCAAGAACCGCGGGTTTGAATCCCAGGCAGTCCACTGATTTTATTTAAGCCATTTGGATACCAAATGGCTTAAATAAGAATGTCTGGACCCTAATATATATACAATTAAATATTTATTAATTCATATATCCGAAAAAATAAGGGTGTGCCGCCGGGAGTCGAACCACGGATCCTCCGATTGGTACTCAGAGTGCCCTAACCACTAGACCACAGCACGACATATAAAATATATATATTTTCATAATAACGGACGGCTATTGTATAAAGTCTTATATGGCCTAAGTTGCCGAAAAGACTGTATGAATGTGTGTGTGAATGTGAGAGTGAATGAGAAAAAAAAGTGTGAATGTTAAAAAAAAAAATAAATGAATAAAACATGAAAATCCATCAAAATCTCGACATTTTTGACATGAATCGAATACTTTCTCTCTATATATTTCATATATAGGGTATGAGAAAGTAAATATACAAGTTGTCGTTAAAAGTCTTATATGGCCTGAGTGCCAAAAAGACTGTGTGTGTGTGAGGGTAAATGGGAAAAAAGTGTGTTTTTTTTTTTATAAAAAATATATAAATCGGCGGAAACTAAATATGTTGACACAAAAAATCTGGTGTGGCAAGCAATTTGGCAATAGAAAGTTTTGGGCTGTGCGACCAGTCACACCAGATTTTTTCTTTATAATATCTATTATATTATAGAAAATATGGTTATAATTTTTTAATTAAAATTTTGTTTATTAATTTCTCACTCTATAATAAGTAAATCTGTTGAGTGAGAGAATTTAAAAATATTTTTGAAAATATAAATAACGATAGGTGGTCCTAAAAAAACGCTACCAATAAAGCATTGACGATTTTCTTTTACCATTACGAGAGTGAATAAATAAAACGAATGAGAAAGTTACTTCAATGAATAATGCACGGAAATAGTGCAAACAAGTTTGTCAAACTGAAATAGGGGTAGTGCCCTCCCTTAGTCGGGGGAGGGGGGTAGGGAGAAGAGCTTAAGAAGTTATTTAGAATGATGCACTCAGATCGAGGCCAGCTGCTGCTACTGCTGCAGAGAAAATGCCATTTTGCATACGTTCAGAATGTCACGTCACGGGAAAAGTAATAAAAATTATGCAAAATAAAAATCGGCTCATCTCCTTTCATTATCAGAGCGTAAGTAGGCCTGCAGTCTAGAAACGAGGTCAGTTAGCCCGGGATGTGCCTACTCCCTCCGAAAGGGCTCTAGCCTAGTGCTTCTTTTCCTATTCAATTAACATAATAATCAAATCACCAAATAAAAATATCTATAGGTAGAAAGAATTTAATTGCCTTGAAAAATAATCATTTATAGGCATAAATCTTATTCATTTAATTTTTACTTTCTCTTACACTATATATGAAATATATAGAAAAAGTATTGGATTCATGTCAAAAATTCGATGTCGAGATTTTGAAGGATAAACACCTTTTGAGGTCCCCTGAGTCCAAAAAAGTGGTTTTCGTGACATGGTCTGAATGTCTGTCTGTGTTCAATTTTAAGCATGAAGGAATTGAGCTAGGAGGTTGAAATTTTATATTTAAGTTAAGCAACCCCCTAGGGCTTGAAAATAAGCTTTTAATCAAAATCGGCCAAAGTGTACTAGTACTTTGCTGATGTACTTTTTCAGTTTTTTTTTTTTTTTTTTTTTCGATTTTCTCAAAATCGCTCCAACGACTTTGATTAAAATTAATTTTTTTTTTTAAGGTCTTTTTCGGCATCTAAGGCCATTTAGACCCCATCCCTATTTATTTCAAATGATTTGTAGACAAATCAAATGAAATAAATTTCTCTCGCTTGGGACGGGAAGCGAACCCGGAGCCGTACTGATTGGAACTAAATATATGTCGACTCAAAAAATCTGGTGTGACAAGCACCGAAGGTAAGAGAAAGTTGTGTGCTGTGTTACCAGTCTCACCAGATTTTTTGTGGAAATCTTTAAAAAGTTAATTGTTTTTATTTATTTTTCATATAACAGCAGATTCAGATTTTCCTTTGAGTTGATTAATTTACATTTTAGATATTAATAGGATCCGCAGCGCTAATGTGGGATTGGGAAACAGTGTCTTCACTGTGAACATACTTAGGCCATTAAAGTCACACCGATTCTAAGGGTGAGATTTATCCGAGCTCACGAAACATCGGTTTAGTGTTCATTAAATTAGAATATAATTTCAAAAAAATATCTCATAAATAAAATTTTTTCTCTTTTAAAATTTAATTTTTTTTTTTGGTCTTCGGCATCTTAGGACATATAGACTTTAATCATACTCAAATTTAAATACGATATATGTGTGGGTCCAGGCACCATACCATTTGGTATCCAAATGATTTAAAATTTAATTGAATCATCATTGAACGATATAAGTGTTTTACCGGTAATATATTTTTCCTTCGTTAGGAAGATAAGAAAATATCATTCTTAGCTTGAGTAGTTCGAACACAATCATAAAAATCCTATAAATATTTCAATAATTAATTTTCTAAAAGAATAAGAATTACAGAACAAAGCGCCTGCAGATTCAGATTCGGCAACCAAATAGACATGTAAGGATTGAGTGTAGACAAGTTAAGAGAATCAACGTAATGAATATAAAATAGTGTGTTCATCTTTTTTTATACGATTGTCTTTTCGAAGAGTTTATTTAATGCTTTATATATCAATAATTAAATCCCTTCTTTGGAACTGAGGTAAAGGTCTCGCTTCATGGGTCAGTGATTCGCTTCCCGATTGAGGTAATAAAATTTAATTAATGGCTTATCGATTTTAATAAATGTGACCGTCCACATGAAAAGGTATCAAATCAAAATTGAGTTTTTATGCTTTCTGAACAGAACACATCCTGCTGAGCAAGCCTGTGTTTTTAGAATTTTTTTTATCATTTTTTTGTTTGGAAGATATGAATTTTTTAAAATTTTGGTTATGATAAATCTTATTTTGAGAAAAATGAGTTTAAAGTCTTTTGTTTTCAAATTTTGTATATAAAATACATCGATTCTGATGAATCGAATATTTTATCATATAAGATGAAGATCTAGAGAATCAGAATCAGTAATAAAAAAAAATCGATGTTTTTGAACTTTTTAATTGGCTCTCCTGAAAATTTAGCCCAGTGTTTTGGTACCTTTTCATGTGAACGGTCACAAATATTGATGTGATCTAAATGCCATCAGATGCCGAAAAAGATTTAAAAATTTGATAAAGAAAACAGCAAGAAGTTTTATTAACCGGAAGAATATTTCATTTATCCCCTAGAGGTCAACAAAGTTGTCTCAAAATTCGCTAGGTGATATAAATACAATTAATCTAGACAATAAACATTGTCCAAAGAAAATTTCCATGTAATTTTAACGGTTTTCTATTTTTGATGAATTCAGGAGACGAGAAGAATGAGTATCAAAATAATATACTGGAAGTTGAAAAGGGTGAATAAATAATCGGAGCTATGTTCAGGCAATTTATTCGGATTAATTTCCTCCGAATACGAATAAATTGCCTGAACATCAGCTTAGGATTTATTTATTCACCCTTCTCAATAATATCCACCAGGCTGCCCCTATCTTCATCAAATATACTGGAAGTTATTTTCTTATTTCAGGTGTTCGGCAAAAACAAATAAAGATAAATTTTATTTTTTAATGAATTTTTATTTTTATTTTTGACGACCAGTCCGCTGAATGTTCCTGGTTTCGGCCTCAAAGGACCATCGTCAGGTCTGTCTATTTTGATTACAGACCTGACGATAGTCCTTTGAGGCATAAACTAGGAACATAGGTCGCTGACTGGTCGTCAAAAATAAAAAAGTTTTATTACCCAAAAATGAAGTTTATCTCTCGTATTTGCCATACACCTGCAAAAAAAAAAACTTCCAGTATATTTTTTTCTATTTTAGAGTTGTAATTATTTAATTACAAATAAAAGACAAAATTATTTTTGTACGGTGGGCTTAATCTCTTGTGAATTGTGATTAATTTGGTGATATTTTCTGATCCCGATACCTGAATTAGACTATCGATATATATATTCAAGGAGACGATTAGCAGCAGAAGGCAACTTGAGTTCAAATCCATCTCATGACAAAAATTTTTCCAAATCTATTTGAGAATTAAACGGGAACCCAACTCAGAATTATTCCCATGAAAGTTACAAAGTGTCAGATCTGACACTAATGTCTGAAGTATCGTTCCGATACTTGTAAAAAGTATGCATGCATCCCATTCGTGCGTAATGTTAAGCGGGTGGCGGATTTTAGGCGACCGACAAAATGTCATTTTCTGAAGATGGCTCTAGTTTAAAGTTTGATTATAAAATTTGAAAAGATTACGTGTGCAATAATAGATTGTCTTGACGGTCGGCAGTCACAGACGATTCCATTAATATTTTATCTAATTTCGTGCTTATTAAAAATAAAATGATTATATATAATACTTCCCGAAAGATTGATAAAAAAAACTTCCTAATTAGATTATTAATTATATTTCAGCGTGTTTAATGAAATTTAAAAAAAAACGAAACGATGATATATTTATAGTGAAGACCACACCTCATTTTTTTTTTTTTTTTTTTTTTGAATATGGATTAAACAGCTGAAGAAGAAGAAGAAGAAGATGAACCGGGGCAAATTATAAATACCACTTGTTACACCACTTTCTATTGATAAATATAAACTAAATACTTGGAGAAAAAGCAGATTGTTGTTGTACAGAGAGGTGAATGGCCGCGCGAGCAAACATTCGAACGGAGTAGTGAGGGGGGGGCGGTGGGTGGCAGCAGGCCGCTTGGTTGTGCCCCACATTTTTCGGGAAGGGGAAGGTGGTGCCCATTGTGGTGGGGTCTCCACTACCACTATCGTCGTCAACGTAAAGGAGTAGGAGAGGTGGCGCCCGACACTCAGGGACGACGCCAGTCGTGCGCCAGACCCCGGGAAAGAAAGTAGCCAAGGCCGTGGTACTCCACCTTCCGGAGCCGATCCCGTTAGCCGCACGAGTCAAAATAAGAAAAAAAATCTTTAAAAAAAAAATGTTCTAATTTTTTTTTTTTTTTTTTAATTGGAATATTCACGATCTTTAAAAAAAATTATTATTTTTATTTTTGACTGAATGAATAAATTTTGGTATTAAAAAATACGAAGGGTGATAACGGATCAACAGTAAAATAAATATCTTTCTATTTAGAAATACAACAATTAGTTGCCTCGATGTGACAATTTTATGTTCCTTAGATATATGTCCGTCAAAACGAATATTTTTCTTTAATAAAAATAAATAAATGGTCCGATTAAGCCCAGCGAACATCTTTGCCCACTATTCTAAGAAATAATTGTAGTAGTCTTCTTCTTGGTCACTTTAAGATGGTAATTGATAATATTAAATAAAACTCTCCCTCTTCTTCTGTCCTCGCCTTATTCCCGCAATGCGGGGTCGGCGGACCTCACTTTTTCCCTCCAACCCTATCAAGCGTTTTGCGACCGGAAGAAATAGGACAGGCCGGCCCGTCGCACGGTCTGACGCCTGTTGAAAAGAGGAAGGAAGAGACCGACATACAAAGAACTGAAGGACTGCCTGTCCCAGCTCGGGCAGCTCGTGGTCGCCATCCACGTACCCACAAAATGTGGGCCCCTGAGCGAGATAATATTAAATAAAACAAATTTTCTTAATAAATTATGGTTTTACTTGAAATATAAAACCATAATTTTTTAAGAAAATTTGTTTTATTTATATTATTAATTACCAACTTGAAGTGACCAAGAAAACTACTGATTTTTAATTTAATTATTTACTGGTCTACACTGAAAACTTTTAATGAAATAATTGTAGTATAAGCTTATAGTATTTTATTAATAATATATCCCCTCCCCCCTCCGCCTCAATTCAATTTTTAGCCATTACTTATATGTATGCGAAATTTCAAAACAATTTAATAAATAAATAGTTTTGAGTTTTCATTGATGAAAAAAAATTACAAAGACATGACACACAGACATCATTTCAAAAACTACTTAAATGGATTCTGGGGACTTCAAAACGCATTTTGACAGCTTCAGTTCAATTTTTTTTTTTTTTTTTTGCGATTATAGTGCTCTGATGATAAATTTATCAATGCTAGAGCATTTGTATATTTTATTGTACATTAGAGTATTTTTGTTACACCTTCATAGTCTTATTACTTTTTGAAGAATTTTAATTATTAAACGAAAAAAAAATTCAATAGGCCTATATAGAGCCTATCCTATTATTTTTTACTATGTCCTATTTGTTTATATAATACTTTAACTATTCCTCTCACTTTTCTATATTTAATAATAATTAACATTGAATATCTTCTTTAGAAACAAATATTTTTTACCTATCCATTTCA
This sequence comes from Euborellia annulipes, assembly GCA_023213315.1. Taxonomy (NCBI): domain Eukaryota; kingdom Metazoa; phylum Arthropoda; class Insecta; order Dermaptera; family Anisolabididae; genus Euborellia; species Euborellia annulipes. The sequence continues at coordinate 7,569 of JAKCPI010002062.1, read as the reverse complement.
CATAATTTATTAGGCAAGAATTTTGGTCCCTTAACGAGGTCCAACTTCAAAGTGTAAATAGAATTTTTTGTGGTCTGTCTTACGCGTGAAATATTGTGAAAGGTATAAGAGACAACATATTTTTAAAGCGTTCTATTCAAAATATAATAAACAAATAGAAAAATATCTAATTTAAATATAAGGTAATATTAAAAAAAAACCTCTAGACGACCTTGAATGTGGGTTTAGGACAAGAAATTCGCGGAAGGGCAAATAATCTGCAGGCGATGAGAAATTAATACAGGATCTCCTCAATATAAATATTTCATAATTAATTAATAATAAGTTTGAAGTATAAGATTCCGAGATGACTTGAAAAATAAAATATTTTTGGGACTAAATAAAAAAAAAAAAAAAATCTTTGAAAGAGCAACTTTTTTGAGATCCCAATACTTTTCTTATACAGTATATGGACAATAGAGAGTAACTTTAATAAATGGAACGTGATTTAAAGCACGTAGCAAGACTTTTTCCTATCTCGTATTTTATTTAAACAACAGGATATTTGGTCGTAAAAAAAGATCAAATAAAATGTTTACAAAAGCTCTAAAAAGGAAGAAAATAATTTTTTCATAAAATTGTTGAATATATTTGAATAATTAGGTTAAAAAACAACTGCTTTGAATAGAGTGGAGTGAAAGGGTAGAGTAAGTAGGGACCGCCGACCCCGCACCGCGAGAATAATAAAGGCGAAGAAAGAATCATAAAATATTTTGTATAGGAAATTATATAAATAGAGTATATTTTTAGTAAGTGCCCCATATTTTTAATTTAAGTTAATTTGTCAAGTCTATATGAAAAAATAATATTTAGTGTCTATTACATTCTCTTACCCTATATATGAAATATATAGAGAGAAAGTATTGGATTTATGTCTAAAATTCGATGTCGAGATTTTGATGGATATACACCTTTTAAGGTCCCCTGAATCCAAAAAAGTGGTTTTCGCGACATAGTGCGTCTGTCTGAGTGTGTGTCTGTCTGTGAACAAAATATTTCAAGAACGAAAAGAGCTAGGAAGTTGAAATTTTATATTTAAGTTAGGCACCCCCCTGAGAAGTGACACGAAGCTTTTGAACAAAATCGACCAAAGAGTACTAGTACTTTACTGATGTAATTTTTCAGTTTTTTTTTTTTCGATTTTCTCAAAATTCGCTCCAACGATTTTGTTTAAAATTCAAAAATCAATTAATTTTTAGATGCTCTTTAAAATGTATATTCTCATTTTGCCATTGAAATCTTCTGAAGACCACTTTACTCTTGTACTTCATAGGAAAGATCAGAATTTCTCCAATGGTTGCTATGGTAACAAAATATATATTTTTCCCATACTTATAAATTTTACATCTTGAATTCAAATGTATCTTACTGTCGGAAACTAAATATATCTCAACACAAAAAATCTGGCGTGACAAGCACAATAGAAAACATTCTCTTGCCTAAAGTTAAGAGAAAGTTATGTGCTGTGCGACCAGTCACACCAGATTTTTTATTTTTTACCTTACACGTAGAGATCTGATGTATAGACCTACTTTTAATAGTAATTTATTGTTATTAATTTGTCGGGCTAGTTATTCCGCTTGAATCCCGGACCTCCAAAATTTCCGCTTCATAGACTAATACAAATACAGGACTATGGCCCAAATTCAGAAACTTAAAAAAAATCTTTGCGATCACTGATTCGACCCCAAGAAACGCAAATTTATTTTAATTAATTCTCTAGTGCTGGATGCCAATAGAGAAAAAATTTATTGATCCTCTTAAGTAATGCCTTTCGACATTTGAAGAATCATATTATTAATATTTACGATATTCATTTGAACTGGAATCTCCAGTAATAGTTTTTTATTTTCTTTTATTGATTGATATACTAGTATGTAATGTGAGGAGTTTAATTAAAAAGCCTACCTAACGACTATTTAAGATATTTGGGTGCCTGTGTATTCAGATAGAAAGGGCACGTGTTGTGACCAGAGGTACCGCTAGAGTTAGGACGTCTTCTCCCTTCCCTCAGTACTATGTCATTAATGCATAGAATGTACCGAGAGATGGGGAAATCGAGTTCCAAAAACCTTTAGGTTTGTTATAATTGTATTAAATAACAGCCAGGTCAATGTCCTATGGCCGAGTGCCCCCTCCAAGGGGCCTAGAGGCCTCTCACGTCTGCAGGGCCCAAAAGATTACCTCCTAGATTAGGACCCAAGACGGATAGAAAATAGTCAAGCCAGTCAAAGAGAAAGGGAACTCGTTATTTGCTTCCTTTTCTATTTTTATCCTAGCTATTCATTGGATAGATTGAATAGAATCAAAAGACCATCAATTTGGGCGTAAAACGGGACAGCAAAATGTTAGGGTCTTTGGGTCAAATTCTCTACATCCTGAAGAGTTAATGATGTAATAGGTAAAGGGTGTTGTTGAAAGTAATACAACAGATATGCAAATATATATATATAAAAGGCTGCCAAATTCTTGAAAGAGTCTGTTAATTTTAAATTTCTTTTGATTTTATTGGAATTAGATTTTTTTTTTCTTCAGCAGGAGCTTGGATTAGATGTGAACAAAAACTCCTCTTTAATCCTCGATATCTTTCTGAATATTCATTTCTTTTCCTCATCAGATTCAGATTATTGCAGACAAGTTTCTGAACTTTATATCCATGAAATCTCTAAAGCCGGCCATTCACGATCGCTCCAAAAACTGACCGTGAGTGGGGAAAAACAAATGGATGACGTGATAGGATGAGTTGGATTTCCAATCAGTCAAGCCATCCGTCCATCACTCCAACTGATCGTGAATGGGGAAACTCACGTGAAGCGACACCAAGCCTTCGCAGCAGCAGTAAATAACCCAACAGAAGTCAATAAAAGTAAATCTGTATCCATATTAATGCAAAATAGGTTATAAGAAAAGCACACACACTCGATGAAACACGTACTGGACGTGGAGTGACCGTGAATGGGGGTAATTTTTTGAATATAATCCAAATGGATTGTGCACGAGTTTCTTCTTTCTCACGTGTTGACAAGAGAGGAGTCACTTATAGGCTTCAGTCTTTTTCCATTTCCAGGACTCTCTGTTTTAGCAAGCATCTAAATTGAAGTTCACTCCATTCGAAACTTAGAAATGTTTTCTGCCGCCTCAACATAGTTAAAATCAATTTTCTAAATAAATGTCAAATTCTATATAATTTTTAGCCAAAAATCAATTAATTTTTACATTTCCTAAAAAATAATTCAGTAGATGATTCGTTAGCAGGAAAAAAGAGTCAAGCATGTTTTTCGATCTCTCCAAACATAAATTTTTCTAATCCTCTATAAAAATCATTTTTATAAAATTTATATTGCAATAGATCATTAAAAAATTAATCAGCATTGACGTATGCTATGATGAATTATGGTGTTATTTCAGATTTAAATGGAATCTATTTTAGGAGAGGCGTAATATGGCTTTTTCGTGGTTACACCTCGCTTGATGTTGCTTTACTGCAACGATCTTGGTGGCTGTTGCTCTAATCCGTTGCCAGATCCCCCTTGAATGCAAATAAGTAAGGGCGAGGTCATAGAATTACAATTTTTTTTTTTAAAGGTCCTTTCCCTGCTTTATAGCAGTTCTAGCAGCGAGAGACATACTTATATATTAAATATATTATATTTCAGTCCCAAATTCCACAAGAAAAAAATTTTTTGGTATATTTTAGTTATGTTTAATTCGTGACTTGGACATGATATTGGTAAGAGATAAGCGCAAACCGAGTCACGTTTTTGCACGCGGATTATAAAAACGACCCCCGGAGAGCAATTTTTCAAATATCCAATCGTTTTATTAAATAGTTTCCTTATCGGCTTGGCTTTTTTGGGTCATTTCATTATCATCATCAGCTATAATGCGCATACAAATGAAAAAAAAAAACAATTGTTTTGCAAAATACCTTTTTGATACTCTATTGATTAAATTCAATGCTTGTCGCGTTTCGTCATATGAGCATTTATCATTAAATTTTATCATATAAATATTTATGAAACTTTATATGAACTTAATTAAGAAAACAAACGGATTATATTTAGAGATTTATTTTTGATAAATCATAAATTCCTATACAGAACAAAATGTGAAAATTTGTGCTGTAATCCAAAATTTAAAATTTATATTAAGATCAATATTGAATTTCCTTCAGAAAAGAAAAAGATACAGACCGGAAAAATTAAAAAAAAAAAAATAATAATAAAAATATTAGGATGATAGGGAGCCATCGTCTGTATTAATAAATTAGAAAGATGGTAAAAGATAGGCAGCCAGTTGAGAAGAAATTAATTATTTCCTGATCGATGTTTCGGTCACGCGACGCGGCCTTTATCAAGTCCTATAGATATACAATACGCCAAATATGGAAAGATTAAAATACAAAGCCACTCACTGTTCCTCCCCGAGTAAAAATGATTAAAAATGATCGAGGGATCCACACGCTCGCAGCAGGTCTGCATAGTGAAGCTTTAGGGACACACAGGGATACACACGCCCGCACCAGGGACATACTGGGACACATTCGCCCGCACCAGGGACACATTTTTCTTCTAATCATTTTCGATCTACTGTGTGAGTCCCTGGTGTGGGCGTGTATATCCCTGTGTGTCCCTTAAGCTTCACAATGTAGACCTGCTGCGGGCGTGTGGATCCCTCGATCATTTTTAATCATTTTTACTCAGGTCGTTTTAATTAATTTTTGAATATTTTGCAAAATTAATGTTTTTATTAGCTATCAATATCAACGCAATTTTTTGGGATCTATTACTCAACCTTACTGTACATACCACCCTAAGTTGTCTCTTCAAAAGTTTTAAAATACGAATTTTTTAACGCTCCCAGATATTATTATTAAAAAAATCTATAGATCTATAGATATAAATCTATAGATATCGGAAAAGTAAGTTCACCCAGACACTGCTTATATAGGCCTAATGGTGAGTCAAATGGGCTGCCTAACTAGCAGGCATCTCTCAGAAATGATAATAATGTCAATTCGTAATGGTCGTCATGGCATAAGTTAAATTACAATATTTATTGTTTCTTGTATTTTATATTTATTTTGACTATGAACCGAACGAACATTCGGTTTCGGCCAAAAAAAACCTGAGCCAGAAAAAGTCTGAAAAGATGGAATGAGACTCGCACGCAAAAAAAAAGGTCAAATGATTTGAAGGAGGAAAAAATTTTCCGCATGGTAAAGGGGACGGAAAAAATTAAGTCTCCCTAAAAAAAAGGTAAAATGATTTTCACGGGAGGGGAAAAAATTTGGTTTCGCAAAAGGGGAAATGTTCCGCTGGGAGGAAAAAATTTAGTTTCTTAAAAAAAATTTCTCGCAGAAAAATTTTTGAGCTAAGGCCCACCCCCCTCGAAAAAAAATTCTATATACGCCCCTGATAGGAAATACAAGTTTCGATTTCGGTTACATTTTCGGCCGAAACTAAGATTGAGGCCGGAATTCGGTTTGAAAATCTTGTTTCAGTCGGACCCTAATTTTAATCTTTCCATATTCGTAATGCCAACTTAACAGAAGACAAACCGAAAAACTCTTAAATGATGTCAACATTTATATCCACAACAAGAAGTGTATAATTTCGAAAAAGAAGAAATTAAAACTAATTAGTCCAGGCGCTGGAGGTAGTTGAGTATGCAAAATATGAGGACCGAATTCTGTCAAGGGATTTGGGCTAGGAATAGCTCCCAGAATAAGGATCCAGATCTTGCCGGGCCAATTTTTGGTTCAATTTTTTTTTACCCCCACTCCTCTTAATTGTATATAGGAAATCAATGAAATACGTGCTAAGATAATGTGAAGACTTGCAATTATGGTCAAATTCTTATACTTAAAACCTCAAGCAATGAAAAAACTATCTTGTCAGCAACTGCGGTGATCTTCTATAGTCCGGGAAAAGTACTACCTTGCCGCCAGATGCGGCAAAAAAGGGGCGGCTAACTGAGATGTACTAATTTTTGTACAGAAGGTCAAAATAAATTTAAATATATAAATATATATATGCTATATACAATTTTTGAAGACGGTCGCAATTCGTGACGAGCGAACAAGAAAAAAAAAATTAACTTTTTCTATAGGCCTACTGACTGGTTAACGTTTGGTTAACATTTCATAACTTTTATACACTTTTCACTTTAATCGATATTTAATTTATTTTAATTGTCAACATTTCGGTAGCAAATTGCAATCCTTCTCAGAAAAAAACGTCTTGTGTATTGAATATTATAATAATATAATTTCTGAGATTTAAGAAGGAATGAAATGAATTTATGAAAACCTTTTATCTAACTTAATAGGATGTCTTATAGCCTACATTTCTTAGATATGCTGATGTTTTATAGATATCTTATATATAGTATTTTAAAAGTAGAATTGCCTGAAGTAAATAGTTTAGATTTCTTTCAAAGGAGAGAGAGAGGATCCAATTAGAACAAAATATCCAAAATATATAATTGAATTAAAACTAGCTGGATTGCCAAACTCAAGATGATATTTGGAAATATAAACTAAGTAAATCCAAATGGACCTAATGTATGTTTAAAAAATCAAATACGGTGTGAGGTAAGATAGGCAAACGTCCTTTATGTGGACTAAGGTCATCTAATGTAAACGATTTGGAAAACGGCCTGAATATCATTCATTCACTCTCCAAGGATGAGATTAAAGGAAATATCCGAAAGTTACGTCTTCTCTTTCTCCTTTTCTCTCTTCTCGAATTCCATACAAATTATCTAAAAACGAGTCTTAGGGAAATGCAAAACAGCATAACGAAACGACACCGTCAAAATGACCGAATACCCTATAAATCATTTCGAAATTCTGCATAAAACAATCATCAAAAAAAGTAGTAAAAATTTTAATTAGTAGACTTAAAACTTTGTTATGAAGAGGTCTAGATAATTGTTTTACGAAAAAAACTTTCAGTGATTTTAATTTAATAGTAGGCCCTATAGTTTAATTGTTTTAATTGAACATACAATTGCTGTCTGATTCTAGAAAGCACGAATCATACACTGATGAAGATATCGAGTTGCTGTCGAAACTCAGAATAATAATCTTTTACAAAATAAATATAATATGAAGTTTTAAAAAAGAAAGATTAACTTGTAGTTCAGAACTTTTGGAGCTAGGCACGAGGGTTCGCATCCCGTCCCAATCGAAAAAAATTTATCTCAATAGGTGAAAAAAACCACCTATAACTCTCACTGCATTGATATCTCAATAGAATTGGCTATCAATTAAATGAGATAAAATATGAACAAAAGAAAAGACTTAACAAATTTAGGGACTATCTTCAATACTATAAGTATAATACAAGCAGATGCTAAGAAATTACATTGAATTATTTTTTTATTGCAATTAGAAGATTTTCGCTGGATCAGATTATTATTTATTTATTTCTTTTAACTTACAAAAAATCTTTTATTTAGTTTCTATTCAAGTAATAATAAGAAAGTAAAAATAAACGACCGAAACGTCGATGAATAAAATATTTT
>JAKCPI010002061.1:0-19791 GCA_023213315.1 Euborellia annulipes | reverse complement strand
TTATTCACTTTAAATCACTTTAAACACAACACAGAAAGCATCTTCGACGCCTGCTCGGCGGCCACTCGCTCGACTGAACGAGACTTGTCTCTCTCTCTCTCTTTGTATAGGAATAAAAATAGATAAAAATAACAATTCCTTTTTACTTTCTCTTACCTATGTATATATGTAATATATATATAGAGAGAAAGTATTGGTTTCATGTCAAAAATTCGATGTCGAGATTTTGATGGATCTTCACGTTTTGAGGTCCCCTGAATCCAAAAAAGTGGTTTTTCGCGACATGGTCTGTCTGTCTGTCTGTCTGTCTGTCTGTCTGTCTGTCTGTCTGTGTGTGTGTGTCTGTGTGTGTTCAATTTTAAGCATGAAGGAATTGAGCTATGAGGCTGAAATTTTATATTTAAGTTAAACACCCCCCGGGACCGACAAAATAAGCTTTTAATCAAAATCGGCCAAAAAGTACTAGTACTTTACTGATGTACTTTTTCAGTTTTTTTCGATTTTCTCAAAATTCGCTCTAACGATTTTGATTAAAATTCAAAAATCAATTATTTTTAGATGCTCTTTCAAATGTATATTCTCGTTTTGCCCTCAAAATTGTTTGAAGCACACTTTACTCTTGTGCTTCATAGGAAGAGATAGGAGAAATAAATGGTTGCCATGGTAACCGAATTTAAATCTTTTTCTTTTTATTAGATTAAAAATCAATTATTATTTAAACGCCCATTTTTTTTTCGGAGAAAACATATCTCTCTCTCTCACAAAACTATCTTCTCTCTTTCTACGCGTTTTAAATTTTTCTACCTTATCTTCGCATTTGGCCAATGTTAATTTCCTATAGGGATTTGTATGTTAATTTCGATTCAAAAGGGGGTCCCCTTTGGAACTTTTACGCATTTAAAATTTTTTTTCCAATTCTTATGAAATTTTGTATTTATTTACGAATCTATATTGTGTATAAAATGTCCAAATATGAGATTAAAATTTTGAAAAATAACCATAGTTTATTTCAAGCAATCAACATTTAAAATGCAAGTTTGAAACTAAGGTGCTATGGGAAACTAAATATATCTCGACACAAAAAATCTGGTGTGACCAGCACAGTGCACAACTTTCTCTTACCGAAGGGTAAGAGAAAGTTGTGTGCTGTCGCCAGTCACACCAGATTTTTATTAAAGAGTAAAAAAATACCTTTTGCTCTAATCTAACTATATTAAGAGCTGGAAAAAAATGTCAACAAGTGATTTGGAATATTCCATGGCCTTTCTTACATAATCAACCCTTCGTCCCCTCTAATCAAAATAATAATCAACGCTTTTTTTTTATTGTTTTCTATTTATTTGGCTTCGATTTAGCTAAAATAAATTAAAAAAAAACAAACATTTTTTCAATTTTTCAACCCCTAATCCAATCTTTTTTTTTAACACTTTTTTCCCATTCACACTCACATTCACATACACTTTCACAGTCTTTTCGGCAACTTAGGCCATATAAGACTTTTTATGATAACCGTTATTAAGAATAAACATATGTTGGGGTCCAGGCATTCTTATTTAAGCCAATTGAAATCCAATCTTAATAAATAAAATAATTAACAATGCTTTCGCCTTCGGCGAAGCTTCGCGTCTAGTCAGAAAAAAATTAAAACCCTGAAAAACTTCCCTGGATCCGCCCTTGGGTTTTACACATAGTATAATTTTCTAGAATGAGTCTTCCCTGGTTTCCAAACTTTATGTTACAACGCCTCCCTTAAAAATATTTAATCGTATGACGCCCCCTACCCCCACACATTTAATAAAATAATACAAAAACAAACATTTTTAATACTAAAAAATATAAATTTATATAAAAATATTTTTTTTATTTATCCATATTTATTATTTTAATTAAAAACTCCGTCCCAGGATCTTTTAAATTTTATTATTTTATTTATAAAACTACCAATAGCAATTGGAAAATTGATCTTGGTGGCCAATATTCTCGCCTCACAGTTTCGAAAACGCTGCACTAATTGATCAAAAAAAATTCTATATTTTTTTTTCGGGAGTTAAATAAATACGAGAACTCATTGTTTATTATCGAGGAAAAATTTTTCTTCAACAACCAATTTTTTTGAAAAAATTGTTATGTAAAAAATAAAATATTTAAACAAAAATATGGCTCAAAGCGCTTCTTAGATTTTCTAAATAAGTTTTCGTTATTTTGTTTTGAAGTTATGGGAAGGATTAAAATAATAACGAATTTTTGAAAATTATTTAATCTCTCGACTATCAATTCCGTGCCGAAATCCTTCCCATAACTTTAATAAATGTTAATTCAATATTTATTAAATTAAAATTCTTTCAAACAAAATCTTTCTTCGGTTTGCAGTTTGATGAAAATTCGAATTTTTTCAAAAAGAATTAGTGTTTCCAAAAAATAGACATCGTTTAAGACTATAAAAGAGCAAAGGCCGAAGATATACATTGCAATAAATAATAGACGAAAAACTTTAGCGAAAAGACCTACAAAGGAATATGCACTGCACACGAATGTTGAAAATACAATAGAAACTTCCTAAAGAATTTTTTTATTCCCTGCCAATCATCAAATTTTTAATTTGAAATTAAGACAACAACCAAAGTAATAAAAAATAATAAATTATTCTTTTATGAGTGAATTGCTACATACCAAAAGACGGTAATCCCCGGGGCGTAACTCCCTTATATAATGGCTCAGGAGGGGTCGCAGCACCCACCAGCATCCGCAACATCAGACACAAATGGACCAGATCTACTCTCATGGTTAGGCTCTGCCGGAGTGCCGGCTGCCAGACTCTTTCCAGCCCTTTACGATTTAGGTCTTTTTTTTGTTTCGTTTATATATATAATGGTATAAATAATTACAGTTACGTCAAAATTAGAAAGTGAAATTTCAATGAAAAAAAAAAAAAAAAAAGATAAAATCAATCATCAAATTTTAATTCAAATCACGAAAAATTTAGTAAACATTATCGTAAGTATTGTGTTATTTATTTATTATTAGAAATAATTTAAAATAATAGTTGTTTTTTTTTTTTTTTAAATTTCCGGTTCGAAAAATGGAAAGAATTTAAAAAGAAGACTTAACAGGTTTTCATGAAAGGGTTGAATTCTAACCTAATTTATATACGATGCTTTATGACGATGGTGAGATAAAAAAAAAAGTTGAAAGACACCGACTGGACAACGCTAACTTCAATTAATGATTTTAAATTTCTCTTGTTTAATTAATTACTTAATGTTTTTTGAAAATAGTTGAAAAAAAAAAAAAAAAATTCATCGATTCGACTAGGCGAGATAAAAAATAAAAGAGAAATAATCAAGTTAGAATTTGTTTCATTTACGATGAAGAACATTCGCGTGCTTCCATCTGAAGACCAATAAATAGAGAATAGAAAAGTTTAGGAAATGATTTCGCCTGGACTTTTACCAGACTGGTAGGAATTTTTACCAGCTGATGTATTCTTATGCTGCAGTCAGCACAGCTGCTATATTTTTTAAATTTTCTTTTACTTTCTCTTACCTATATATGTTAATATATAGAGAGAAAGTATTGTTTTTTTTGAAGCACACTTTACTCTTGTACTTCATAGGATAGATAGGAGAAATCGTTGGCATGGTAACAAAATATAAATATTTTCCCATGTTTATTAATTTTATTGCCCTCGGGGCTTGGTGTAGGGATTAGAGTGCTAACCTCGTATACCGATCGTCGCGGGTTCGGACCCCAGGCAGTCCGATGATTTTATTTAAGTTATTTGGATTCCAAATGATTTTTTTTTTTTTTTTTTTTTTTTTAAACATTCACACTTTTTTCTCATTCACTCTCACACTCCCACACACATTCACACAGTCTTTTCGGCAACTCAGGCCATTTAAGATTTTAGACGATAACCGTTGTAAGTAATATATATATTGGGGGTTCAGGCATTTCTATTTAAGCCATCTGGTATCCAAATGGCTTAAATAAAATCATCGGACTGCCTGGGTCCGAACCCGCGACGTTTGGTATAGGAGGTAGGCACGCTATTCCAAATGATTTGAATAAGAATGCCTGGACCCCCAATATATGTATATTAATCAAGAACGGATATCGTAAGTCTTATATGTATACCAAGGGTCGAGGCTTCGGATCCCAGGCAGTCCGATAATTTTATTTAAGCAATTTGGAAACCAAATACGTAGCTTAAATAAGAATACCTGGACCTCTATATAACTTATATATTATTCATAATAATGGTTATCGTATAGTCTTATATGGCCTGAGATGCCGAAAAGCGACTGTGTGAATGTGTGTATGAGTGTTGATTGTGAATGAGAAAAAAGTGTGAATTAAAAAAAAAAAAAGTTTGAACAAAAAATGTTTTTATATTTTCAAACAGTTATCTTTGAATATAAACGGGAAGTTTCGAAAAGATAATTGTTTTATTAAATAAAATTGTAAATAAGTATCAGAGATTCGGACAATACATTGAATTGATTGGAATTGTCTGTCACTGTTGACAAACTTCCAGCAATTTTGAAATTAAATTTTGAACTCTTATAGAGGACGTTATGAAGAGTTCAGGAAAAATTCTCAAATTTCCTTGATAAGGAAGCTCAAAAAAATAATATAGGTTAGCGTTGTGTTTTCTTAATATATCATTGGGAATATCAATACAAACATTGGTAGTTTATATTAACTTTGCCCACCAACCCTAAGTTGGGCAGGTAAAGTTAATGTAATCGTAAAAAAAAAATCGAAATTTTTCTCAAGCTACCAAAATGCGTTTTGAGGTCCCCTGAATCCATTTAAGAAGTTTTTGGAATGATGTCTGTGTGAGTGTGTGTATGCCTGTGGTAATTTTTTTTGTCAACGAAATCTCAAAAACTATTCATTCAATTGTTTTGAAATTTTGCACCCATAAACTAGGGGTAGAGGCCAAGAACTGAAAAGCTTTTGGTAAACATCGGACCATCAGGGGGGGAGGAGGCTCTAGGGAGGTCAAATATTTTTTTCTTGAATAGTGGGTGGGCAAAGTTGTGCGCTCGGCTTAGTCCGACCCTTTATTTTTTTATTAATCATTGAAGCAAAATTTTTCAGACGTCTTTAAAATATTGCTTACTGGGAATAATCTCTTCCAAACCTTGGATCACTGGTTTGATTAGGCAACCAGAAATACTCTGCTGTGTATTTGGTTGCTTTCAATTCGATTGAAGGCGAGACTTTTTAGAATTGATCAATTGTGTCGGAAAAAAGTTAAAATGTAGTTAAAAAGATACGGATTTTTTAGGCTTTTATGACATCTGACAATTGTGAGATAATAAACTTTTTAAAATCTAATTTTAATGTTCGCTCAGGGGCCCACATGTTGTGGGAACGTGGATGGCGATCACGAGCTACCCGAGTTGGAACTGGCAGTCCTGTTCTTTACATGAGAAGTGGGTATATTATACATTCAACAAAATACATATGAAGTGTATTATATTAACACATCTATTGTGATTTTTTAATAATGTCTGAAGATAGTTTTACTGATCATAGCGTTCCAGAATAATATCCAGAATAGAGCGTTAAAAAATAGATGCTTTTTATTATAAGTTGAATTTTCTTTATTTTTACTTTCTCTTACCTCTATATAGGATAATATATATGAGAGAGAAAGTCAGTGGCGTACCGAGGGGGGGGGGCGAGGGGGGCGGTCCGCCCCAGGCCCCGAGCCGGCATAGGCCCCCATATATTTATATTAAAAAAGAAATTTAATGAAAATTTCCCTTTGAAAGGCCCCGGGGCCCTCAGGGCTCAAGTAAAAATGGGAAAATTTAGATAAAAATAAAGAAAATTTAATAAAAATTTCCCTTTGAGAGGCCCCCCGAGGCCCTCAGGGCTCAAGTAAAAACAAAATTTAATGAAAATTTCTCTTTGAGAGGCCCCGGGGCCCTTGGGGCTCAAGTAAAAATGGGAAAATTTAGATAAAAAAAAAAACAAAATTTAATGAAAATTTCTCTTTGAGAGGCGCCGGGGCCCTTGGGGCTCAAGTAAAAATGGGAAAATTTAGATAAAAAAAAAACAAAATTTAATGAAAATTACCCCTTGGGGTTCAGGGATATACGGTATTTTAAAAATGTTTTTGTGTATGGAGGAGAGGGATATTTAAAGATGACCACCCCCCAAAAAAAAATTCAATATAAGGCCCCTCTTCTAGTTGCGCCCCAGGCACCCAACTGCCTCGCTACGCCTCTGGAGAAAGTATTGGATTCATGTCAAAAATTCGATGTCGAGATTTTGATAGATATACACGTTTTGAGGTCCCCTGAGTCCAAAAAAGTGGTTTTCTCGACATGGTCTGTCTGTCTGTGTGGCCATTGGTTTGGTTTAGTTGGTAGCGTGCTAGCCTTCTATACCAAGAACCGCGGGTTTGAATCCCAGGCAGTACACTGATTTTATTTAAGCCATTTGGATACCAAATGGCTTAAATAAGAATGTCTGGACCCTAATATATATATTTTCATAATAATGGACGGCTATTGTATAAAGTCTTATATGGCCTAAGTTGCCGAAAAGACTGTATGAATGTGAGGGTGAATGGTAAAAAAGTGTGAATGTTAAAAAAAATAAATAAATGAATAAAACATGAAAATCCATCAAAATCTCGACATTTTTGACATGAATCGAATACTTTCTCTCTATATATTTCATATATAGGGTATGAGAAAGTAAATATACAAGTTGTCGTTAAAAGTCTTATATGGCCTGAGTGCCAAAAAGACTGTGTGTGTGTGTAAGGGTAAATGGGAAAAAAAGTGTGTTTTTTTTTTATAAAAAATATATAAATCGGCGGAAACTAAATATGTCGACACAAAAAATCTGGTGTGGCAAGCAATTTGGTAATAGAAAGTTTTGGGCTGTGCGACCAGTCACACCAGATTTTTTCTTTATAATATCTATTATATTATAGAAAATATGGTTATAATTTTTTAATTAAAATTTTGTTTATTAATTTCTCACTCTATAATAAGTAAATCTGTTGAGTGAGAGAATTTAAAAATATTTTTGAAAATATAAATAACGATAGGTGGTCCTAAAAAAAATAAAACACTACCAATAAAACATTGACGATTTTCTTTTACCATTACGAGAGTGAATAAATAAAACGAATGAGAAAGTTACTTCAATGAATAATGCACGGAAATAGTGCAAACAAGTTTGTCAAACTGAAATAGGGGGGTAGTGCCCTCCCTTAGACGGGGGGGGGGTAGGGAGAAGAGCGTAAGAAGTTATTTAGAATGATGCACTCAGATCGAGGCCAGCTGCTGCTACTGCTGCAGAGAAAATGCCATTTTGCATACGTTCAGAATGTCACGTCACGGGAAAAGTAATAAAAATTATGCAAAATAAAAATCGGCTCATCTCCTTTCATTATCAGAGCGTAAGTAGGCCTGCAGTCTAGAAACGAGGTCAGTTAGCCCGGGATGTGCCTACTCCCTCCGAAAGGGCTCTAGCCTAGTGCTTCTTTTCCTATTCAATTAACATAATAATCAAATCACCAAATAAAAATATCTATAGGTAGAAAGAATTTAATTGCCTTGAAAAATAATCATTTATAGGCATAAATCTTATTCATTTAATTTTTACTTTCTCTTACACTATATATGAAATATATAGAAAAAGTATTGGATTCATGTCAAAAATTCGATGTCGAGATTTTGAAGGATAAACACGTTTTGAGGTCCCCTGAGTCCAAAAAAGTGGTTTTCGTGACATGGTCTGAATGTCTGTCTGTGTTCAATTTTAAGCATGAAGGAATTGAGCTAGGAGGTTGAAATTTTATATTTAAGTTAAGCAACCCCCTAGGGCTTGAAAATAAGCTTTTAATCAAAATCGGCCAAAGTGTACTAGTACTTTGCTGATGTACTTTTTCAGTTTTTTTTTTTTCGATTTTCTCAAAATTCGCTCCAACGACTTTGATTAAAATGATTTTTTTTTAAGGTCTTTTTCGGCATCTAAGGCCATTTAGACCCCATCCCTATTTATTTCAAATGATTTGTAGTCAAATCAAATGAAATAAATTTCTCTCGCTTGGGACGGGAAGCGAACCCGGGGCCGTACTGATTGGAACTAAATATATGTCGACACAAAAAATCTGGTGTGACAGCACCGAAGGTAAGAGAAAGTTGTGTGCTGTGTTACCAGTCTCACCAGATTTTTGTGGAAATCTTTAAAAAGTTAATTGTTTTTATTTATTTTTCATATATCAGCAGATTCAGATTTTCCTTTGAGTTGATTAATTTACATTTTAGATATTAATAGGATCCGCAGCGCTAATGTGGGATTGGGAAACAGCAGTCTTCACTGTGAACATACTTAGGCCATTAAAGTCACACCGATTCTAAGGGTGAGATTTATCCGAGCTCACGAAACATCGGTTTAGTGTTCATTAAATTAGAATATAATTTCAAAAAAATATCTCATAAATAAAATTTTTTCTCTTTTAAAATTTAATTTTTACTTTCTCTTACCTATGTATATATGAATATATATATATATATGAGAGAAAGTATTGGATTCATGTCAAAAATTCGATGTCGAGATTTTGATGGATCTTCACGTTTTGAGGTCCCCTGAATCCAAAAAAGTGGTTTTCCCGACATGGTCTGTCTGTGGGTGTGTGGGTGGGGTGTGTGTGTGTGTTCAATTTTAAGCATGAAGGAATTGAGCTATGAGGCTGAAATTTTATATTTAAGTTAAACACCCCGCGGGACCGGAAAAATAAGCTTTTAATCAAAATCGGCCAAGGAGTACTAGTACTTTACTGATGTACTTTTTCAGTTTTTTTCGATTTTCTCAAAATTCGCTCTAACGATTTTGATTAAAATTCAAAAATCAATTATTTTTTAGATGCTCTTTCAAATGTATATTCTCGTTTTGCTCTCAAAATTGTTTGAAGCACACTTTACTCTTGTGCTTCATAGGAAAGATAGGAGAAATGGTTGCCATGGTATCAAGATATAAATATTTTCCCATGTTTATAATTTTGACATCTTAAATTTCTAATATATTGGCGGAAACTAAATATATTTCGACACGAAAAATCTGGTGTGACAAGCACAGAACACAACTTTCGATTACCGAAGGTAAGAGAAAGTTGTGTGCTGTGCGCCAGTCACACCAGATTTTTTTTGGGGGTCTTCGGCATCTTAGGACATATAGACTTTAACCATACTCAAATTTAAATACGATATATGTGTGGGTCCAGGCACCATACCATTTGGTATCCAAATGATTTAAAATTTAATTGAATCATCATTGAACGATATAAGTGTTTTACCGGTAATATATTTTTTCTTCGTTAGGAAGATAAGAAAATATCATTCTTAGCTTGAGTAGTTCGAACACAATCATAAAAATCCTATAAATATTTCAATAATTAATTTTCTAAAAGAATAAGAATTACAGAACAAAGCGCCTGCAGATTCAGATTCGGCAACCATATAGACATGTAAGGATTGAGTGTAGACAAGTTAAGAGAATCAACGTAATGAATATAAAATAGTGTGTTCATATACGATTGTCTTTTCGAAGAGTTTATTTAATGCTTTATATATCAATAATTAAATCCCTTCTTTGGAACTGAGGTAAAGGTCTCGCTTCATGGGTCAGTGATTCGCTTCCCGATTGAGGTAATAAAATTTATTTAATGGCTTATCGATTTTAATAAATGTGACCGTCCACATGAAAAGGTATCAAATCAAAATTGAGTTTTTATGCTTTCTGAACAGAACACATCCTGCTGAGCAAGCCTGTGTTTTTAGAATTTTTTTTTTATCATTTTTTGTTTGGAAGATATGAATTTTTTAAAATTTTGGTTATGATAAATCTTGTTTTGAGAAAAATGAGTTTAAAAGTCTTTTGTTTTCAAATTTTTTATATAAAATACATCGATTCTGATGAATCGAATATTTTATCATATAAGATGAAGATCTAGAGAATCAGAATCAGAAATAGAAAAAAAAATCGATTTTTTTGAACTTTTTAATTGGCTCTCCTGAAAATTTAGCCCAGTGTTCATGTGAACGGTCACAAAAATTGATGTGATCTAAATGCCATCAGATGCCGAAAAAGATTTAAAAATTTGATAAAGAAAACAGCAAGAAGTTTTCATTAACCGGAAGAATATTTCATTTATCCCCTAGAGATCAACAAAGTTGTCTCGAAATTCGCTTGTTGATATAAATACAATTAATCTAGACAATAAACATTGTCCAAAGAAAATTTTCATGTAATTTTAACGGTTCTATTTTTGATGAATTCAGGAGACGAGAAGAATGTGTATCAAAATAATATACTGGAAGTTGAGAAGGGTGAATAAATAGATCCGGAGCTGATGTTCAGGCAATTTATTCGGATTAATTCCCTCCGAATACGAATAAATTGCCTGAACATCAGCTTCGGATTAATTCCCAATTTCGATTTGTTATTTTTACCCTTCTCAATAATATCCACCAGGCTGCCCCTATCTTCATCAAATATACTGGAAGTTTTTTTTTTATTTTAGGTGTTCGGCAAAAACAAATAAAGATAAATTTATTTTTTAATAACAATTTTTTTATTTTTATTTTTGACGACCAGTCAGCGAGCGCTTGTTCCTGGTTTCGGCCTCAAAGGACCATCGTCAGGTCTGTCTATTTTGATTACAGAACTGACGATAGTCCTTTGAGGCAGAAACCAGGAACATAGCGCTCGCTGACTGGTAGTCAAAAATAAAAAAAGTTAATGAAGTTTATCTCTCGTATTTGCCATACAGCTGCAATAAAAAAAACCTCCAGTATATTTTTTTCTATTTTAGAGTTGTAATTATTTAATTACAAATAAAAGACAAAATTATTTTTGTATGGTGGGCTTAATCTCTTGTGAATTGTGATTAATTTGGTGATATTTTCTGATCCCGATACGTGAATTAGACTATCGATATATACCATGGGGAACATAAACATTTGCACCCTGAGCCATTTGAAAGACGCCTACTAGTTAGGCAGCCCAATTGACTCACCACTACATATGCAGTGTCTGTGTGAATTTACCTGAGGTAGGGGTTCTGAGGGTCTTTTAGGATAGACCATAAACCACCTCTTTTCAGCAATATAGCGTAGCCTTTTTTTTTATCTCAATATTTAAACTTTTTTTTTTTAATTTCATCTTGTTATTTGGAAAAAAAATTAACTTATTTCAAATTTTGAACGAAACTTGCACCCTGAGCCATTTGAAAGACGCCTACTATCCCAATTTTTAATAAAATTTCTCCGATATCTATAGACCTTTATAATAATATATCTCGGGCGTTAGAATATTCTTATTAAGAAAAAAACTGATGTGACTGATCGCACAGCACACAACTTTCTCTTACCTTTGGTAATCAAAAGTTAATTCTGGCCTATTCATTTGTTGCCCAGATATTTAAATGTATAAGTTATGATGGACTTATATTTTATAATATCACGATGATATATGTAATATTGTAATGTTGCTGTAATATTTATTTATCTAAGATGTTTAACTAAACTTTTCGCTTCTTCAAAACCGTGGCGGGTGGCGCTAATGCCCTCAAGAGCTAATGCGCGCAAAAAGTCTCAACATCAACCAATCAATATAAAACTTTCAAACCCCTTTTCTCGAATTGTTGAATTTTGAACTTTGCAACTATGACTCTCAGCAGGCAATTTATAAAAAAATGAGCCTTTCATTTTGAAAGTGGCTCAAGTCTACTTATACTTAAATTGGGATATTTAAGGGTTTGTGTTTCAATGCAATTAAAAACAATACTTTCTCTCTCTATATATTTCATATATAGGGTAAGAGAAAGTAATATACGTACGGGATACTAATGAGTCATACTATTTAAGTGTGTTAAATTTATAGTTCCTATATAATAATAGCAATTATTAAGTGAACATAATGCGTATTCTTGCCAAGAATGGATTTATTAATAACCAGATTTAAATATTTTTAAAAGGTAACATTTTTCTAATTATATTATATAAGCTTCTGCATATGAAATTTTCGTTTCTCCTAGACCAGCGGTTCCCAACCCGTGGGCCGCGAGCTGATTGGAAATGGGCCGCGGACGTCTAAGGAAAGATAAAAATTATATATATTTATATAAAATTATATATATACACTGGGCCTCAGCGTTTTTTTTTTACGGAAAAAGTGGGCCGCACCTCAAAAATTATGGAAAAAGTGGGCCGCACATCAAAAAAGGTTGGGAACCACTGTCCTAGACTAAAGATAAAGGGAAAAAATAAATTTTTTGATCAAAGTTAACATAGGCGTAGCCAGAAAATTTTGGATGGAGGGGGGGGGGGGGTTTAAGAAAATTTTTTCAAATATTTTTTTTAGGGTATTTATAAATCGTTTTTTATTTTTTTTATTTTTTTTTTTAGCTAGAGTAAATTATCAATATTTTACTTTCTCTTACCCTATATGAAATTTAATTTGTATTATATATCTTAAATATCTAGTCATGCCTTGGGTCCTATGGGGAGGGGGGAGGTTTGAACCCTCCCCCCGGCTACGCCTATGAGACAAAATAATATGAACACCGAACATATAGACAATATTTATTTATTTAAAGATAGTTTTTCCCAAAGGATATAATAATAATCTTTAAATATGTGGCAAGAATCCTCAACGCAATATTTATTTATTAATAATGTGTTGAGCCACCATTTGCTTGTAGAAATTTTTACAGGTTATTTGGGGGTACTCTAGGATCTATCCAAAGTTTTTGACCTCGAGGACCCTGTATTAACTTTGGGGGAGTGGGAGAGGTGGTTGCAAAAACCTCAAAATTTTAGAACTTTTTTCATTTGTTATTTTGTTTTATATCTCGTAAACCAAGCATATTTTGTGCACCAGAGTACCATACAAAGTTGTAGAGCATTAAATTTGCTAAAATTTCGTTATTAAAACGCGTATTTAGACCCAATATTAACCGAGCTACGGCCGATCAAATGTTCTATTTGTTTTACATTCCGAGGAACTTGGTCTAACTTTAATCGGCCGTATCTCGGTTAATATTGGGTCTAAATATTCGATTTATTAACCCAATCTTAGCAAATTTAATGCTCTACAACTTTGTTATGTATTAAAATTCACAAAATATTTTAGTTTCCGAGATATAAGCGAAAAACTGAAAAAAGTCCAAAGTATCTCGAAATGAAAAAAAGAAACTTTGATCAGCCTAATCTCGGTTAATATTTGGTTTGAAAATTCGTTTTATCAACCAAATTTTATACTCTTTCTAATTTATTATGGGGGGAGTGCACAAAATATGCTTAGTTTAAGAGATATAAGCGAGATACTGAAAAAAGTACACACTTTTGAGTTTGTTTTTTTTATTTTCTCCAACCCCTGTACGAATTAAACAAAAGCAAACATTAAAAGCTAAAAATTGAATTTAAGTTTTTTTTCGGTGTCTAGAAGAGAAATGCGCAAATTCTTTATTTAAAATTTATTTATTGTCCAAAGGGATGGTTTATGGTCTATCCTAAAAGACCCTCAAACCCTACCTCAGGTAAATTCACACAGACACTGCATATGTAGTGGTGAGTCAATTGGGCTGCCTAACAGTAGGCGTCTTTCAAATTGCTCAGGGGTGCAAATGTTTATGTTCCCCATGGTATATTCAAGGAGGCGATTAGCAGCAGAAGGCAACTTGAGTTCAAATCCATCCATGACAAAAATTTTTCCAAATCTATTTGAGAATTAAACGGGAACCCAACTCAGAATTATTCCCATGAAAGTTTCAAAGTGTCAGATCTGACACTAATGTCTGAAGTATCGTTCCGATACTTGTAAAAAGTATGCATGCATCCCATTCGTGCGTAATGTTAAGCGGGTGGCGGATTTTAGGCGATCGACGAAATGTCATTTTCTGAAGATGGCTCTAGTTTAAAGTTTGATTATAAAATTTGAAAAGATTACGTGTGCAATAATAGATTGTCTTGACGGTCGGCAGTCACAGACGATTCCATTAATATTTTATCTAATTTCGTGCTTATTAAAAATAAAATGATTATATATAATACTTCCCGAAAGATTGATAAAAAAAACTTCCTAATTAGATTATTAATTATATTTCAGCGTGTTTAATGAAATTTAAAAAAAACGAAACGATGATATATTTATTGTGAAGACCACACCTCATTTTTTTTTTTTTTTTTTGAATATGGATTAAACAGCTGAAGAAGAAGAAGAAGAAGAAGATGAACCGGGGCAAATTATAAATACCACTTGTTACACCACTTTCTATTGATAAATATAAACTAAATACTTGGAGAAAAAGCAGATTGTTGTTGTACAGAGAGGTGAATGGCCGCGCGAGCAAACATTCGAACGGAGTAGTGAGGGGGGGGCGGTGGGTGGCAGCAGGCCGCTTGGTTGTGCCCCACATTTTTTCGGGAAGGGGAAGGTGGTGCCCATTGTGGTGGGGTCTCCACTACCACTATCATCGTCAACGTAAAGGAGTAGGAGAGGTGGCGCCCGACACTCAGGGACGACGCCA
Organism: Euborellia annulipes; assembly: GCA_023213315.1. Lineage (NCBI taxonomy): Eukaryota > Metazoa > Arthropoda > Insecta > Dermaptera > Anisolabididae > Euborellia > Euborellia annulipes. Next base: position 5,228 of record JAKCPI010002061.1, on the reverse strand, counting down.
GTCGTGCGCCAGACCCCGGGAAAGAAAGTAGCCAAGGCCGTGGTACTCCACCTTCCGGAGCCGATCCCGTTAGCCGCACGAGTCAAAATAAGAAAAAAATCTTTAAAAAAAAATGTTCTAATTTTTTTTTTTTTTAAATGGAATATTCACGATCTTTAAAAAAAAATTATTATTTTTATTTTTGACTGAATGAATAAATTTTGGTATTAAAAAATACGAAGGGTGATAACGGATCAACAGTAAAATAAATATCTTTCTATTTAGAAATACAACAATTAGTTGCCTCGATGTGACAATTTTATGTTCCTTAGATATATGTCCGTCAAAACGAATATTTTTCTTTAATAAAAATAAATAAATGGTCCGATTAAGCCCAGCGAACATCTTTGCCCACTATTCTAAGAAATAATTGTAGTAGTCTTCTTCTTGGTCACTTTAAGATGGTAATTGATAATATTAAATAAAACTCTCCCTCTTCTTCTGTCCTCGCCTTATTCCCGCAATGCGGGGTCGGCGGACCTCACTTTTTCCCTCCAACCCTATCAAGCGTTTTGCGACCGGAAGAAATAGGACAGGCCGGCCCGTCGCACGGTCTGACGCCTGTTGAAAAGAGGAAGAAAGAGACCGACATACAAAGAACTGAAGGACTGCCTGTCCCAGCTCGGGCAGCTCGTGGTCGCCATCCACGTACCCACAAAATGTGGGCCCTGAGCGAGATAATATTAAATAAAACAAATTTTCTTAATAAATTATGGTTTTACTTGAAATATAAAACCATAATTTTTTAAGAAAATTTGTTTTATTTATATTATTAATTACCAACTTGAAGTGACCAAGAAAACTACTGATTTTTAATTTAATTATTTACTGGTCTACACTGAAAACTTTTAATGAAATAATTGTAGTATAAGCTTATAGTATTTTATTAATAATATATCCCCCCCCCCCTCCGCCTCAATTCAATTTTTAGCCATTACTTATATGTATGCAAAATTTCAAAACAATTTAATAAATAAATAGTTTTGAGTTTTCATTGATGAAAAAAATTACAAAGACACACACAGACATCATTTCAAAAACTACTTAAATGGATTCTGGGGACTTCAAAACGCATTTTGACAGCTTCAGTTCAATTTTTTTTTTTTTTTTTTTTTTTTTTTGCGATTATAGTGCTCTGATGATAAATTTATCAATGCTAGAGCATTTGTATATTTTATTGTACATTAGAGTATTTTTGTTACACCTTCATAGTCTTATTACTTTTTGAAGAATTTTAATTATTAAACGAAAAAAAATTCAATAGGCCTATATAGAGCCTATCCTATTATTTTTTACTATGTCCTATTTGTTTATATAATACTTTAACTATTCCTCTCACTTTTCTATATTTAATAATAATTAACATTGAATATCTTCTTTAGAAACAAATATTTTTTACCTATCCATTTCACATAATTTATTAGGCAAGAATTTTGGTCCCTTAACGAGGTCCAACTTCAAAGTGTAAATAGAATTTTTTGTGGTCTGTCTTACGCGTGAAATATTGTGAAAGGTATAAGAGACAACATATTTTTAAAGCGTTCTATTCAAAATATAATAAACAAATAGAAAAATATCTAATTTAAATATAAGGTAATATTAAAAAAAAACCTCTAGACGACCTTGAATGTGGGTTTAGGACAAGAAATTCGCGGAAGGGCAAATAATCTGCAGGCGATGAGAAACTAATACAGGATCTCCTCAATATAAATATTTCATAATTAATTAATAATAAGTTTAAAGTATAAGATTCCGAGATGACTTGAAAAATAAAATATTTTTGGGACTAAATAAAAAAAAAAAAAAATCTTTGAAAGAGCAACTTTTTTGAGATCCCAATACTTTTCTTATACAGTATATGGACAATAGAGAGTAACTTTAATAAATGGAACGTGATTTAAAGCACGTAGCAAGACTTTTTTCCTATCTCGTATTTTATTTAAACAACAGGATATTTGGTCGTAAAAAAAGATCAAATAAAAGGTTTACAAAAGCTCTAAAAAGGAAGAAAATAATTTTTTCATAAAATTGTTGAATATATTTGAATAATTAGGTTAACAAACAACTGCTTTGAATAGAGTGGAGTGAAGGGGTAGAGTAAGTAGGGACCGCCGACCCCGCACCGCGGGAATAATAAAGGCGAAGAAAGAATCAAAAAATATTTTGTATAGGAAATTATATAAATAGAGTATATTTTTAGTAAGTGCCGCATATTTTTAATTTAAGTTAATTTGTCAAGTAAGTCTATATGAAAAAATAATATTTAGTGTCTATTACATTCTCTTACCCTATATATGAAATATATAGAGAGAAAGTATTGGATTTATGTCTAAAATTCGATGTCGAGATTTTGATGGATATACACCTTTTAAGGTCCCCTGAATCCAAAAAAGTGGTTTTCGCGACATAGTGCGTCTGTCTGGGTGTGTGTCTGTCTGTGAACAAAATATTTCAAGAACGAAAAGAGCTAGGAAGTTGAAATTTTATATTTAAGTTAGGCACCCCCCTGAGAAGTGACACGAAGCTTTTGAACAAAATCAGCCAAAGAGTACTAGTACTTTACTGATGTAATTTTTCAGTTTTTTTTTTCGCTTTTCTCAAAATTCGCTCCAACGATTTTGTTTAAAATTCAAAAATCAATTATTTTTTAGATGCTCTTTAAAATGTATATTCTCATTTTGCCATTGAAATCTTCTGAAGACCACTTTACTCTTGTATTTCATAGGAAAGATCAGAATTTCTCCAATGGTTGCTATGGTAACAAAATATATTTTTTTTTCCCATACTTATAAATTTTACATCTTGAATTCAAATGTATCTTACTGTCGGAAACTAAATATAACTCAACACAAAAAATCTGGCGTGACAAGCACAATAGAAAACATTCTCTTGCCTAAAGGTAAGAGAAAGTTGTGTGCTGTGCGACCATTTCCACCAGATTTTTTATTTTTACCTTACACGTAGAGATCTGATGTATAGACCTACTTTTAATAGTAATTTATTGTTATTAATTTGTCGGGCTAGTTATTCCGCTTGAATCCCGGACCTCAAAAATTTCCGCTTCATAGACTAATTGAAATACAGGACTATGGCCCAAATTCAGAAACTTAAAAAAAATCTTTGCGATCACTGATTCGACCCCAAGAAACGCAAATTTATTTTAATTAATTCTCTAGTGCGGGATGCCAATAGAGAAAAAATTTATTGATCCTCTTAAGTAATGCCTTTCGACATTTGAAGAATCCTATTATTAATATTTACGATATTCATTTGAACTGGAATCTCCAGTAATAGTTTTTTATTTTCTTTTATTGATTGATATACTAGTATGCAATGTGAGGAGTTTAATTAAAAAGCCTACCTAACGACTATTTAAGATATTTGGGTGCCTGTGTATTCAGATAGAAAGGGCACGTGTTGTGACCAGAGGTACCGCTAGAGTTAGGACGTCTTCTCCCTTCCCTCAGTACTATGTCATTAATGCATAGAATGTACCGAGAGATGGGGAAATCGAGTTCCAAAAACCTTTAGGTTTGTTATAATTGTATTAAATAACAGCCAGGTCAATGTCCTATGGCCGAGTGCCCCCTCCAAGGGGCCTAGAGGCCTCTCACGTCTGCAGGGCCCAAAAGATTACCTCCTAGGATTAGGACCCAAGACGGATAGAAAATAGTCAAGCCAGTCAAAGAGAAAGGGAACTCGTTATTTGCTTCCTTTTCTATTTTTATCCTAGCTATTCATTGGATAGATTGAATAGAATCAAAAGACCATCAATTTGGGCGTAAAACGGGACAGCAAAATGTTAGGGTCTTTGGGTCAAATTCTCTACATCCTGAAGAGTTAATGATGTAATAGGTAAAGGGTGTTGTTGAAAGTAATACAACAGATATGCAAATATATATATATATAAAGGCTGCCAAATTCTTGAAAGAGTCTGTTAATTTTAAATTTCTTTGGATTTTATTGGAATTAGATTTTTTTTTCTTCAGCAGGAGCTTGGATTAGATGTGAACAAAAACTCCTCTTTAAACCTCGATATCTTTCTGAATATTCATTTCTTTTCCTCATCAGATTCAGATTATTGCAGACAAGTTTCTGAACTTTATATCCATGAAATCTCTAAAGCCGGCCATTCACGATCGCTCCAAAAACTGACCGTGAGTGGGGAAAAACAAATGGATGACGTGATAGGATGAGTTGGATTTCCAATCAGTCAAGCCATCCGTCCATCACTCCAACTGATCGTGAATGGGGAAACTCACGTGGAGCGACACCAAGCCTTCGCAGCAGCAGTTAATAACCCAACAGAAGTCAATAAAAGTAAATCTGTATCCATATTAATGCAAAATAGGTTATAAGAAAAGCACACACACTCGATGAAACACGTACTGGACGTGGAGTGACCGTGAATGGGGTAATTTTTTGAATATAATCCAAATGGATTGTGCACGAGTTTCTTCTTTCTCACGTGTTGACAAGAGAGGAGTCACTTATAGGCTTCAGTCTTTTTCCATTTCCAGGACTCTCTGTTTTAGCAAGCATCTAAATTGAAGTTCACTCCATTCGAAACTTAGAAAATGTTTTTCTGCCGCCTCAACATAGTTAAAATCAATTTTCTAAATAAATGTCAAATTCTATATAATTTTTAGCCAAAAATCAATTAATTTTTACATTTCCTAAAAAATAATTCAGTAGATGATTCGTTAGCAGGAAAAAAGAGTCAAGCATGTTTTTCGATCTCTCCAAACATAAATTTTTCTAATCCTCTATAAAAATCATTTTTATAAAATTTATATTGCAATAGATCATTAAAAAATTAATCAGCATTGACGTATGCTATGATGAATTATGGTGTTATTTCAGATTTAAATGGAATCTATTTTAGAGAGGCGTAATATGGCTTTTTCGTGGTTACACCTCGCTTGATGTTGCTTTACTGCAACGATCTTGGTGGCTGTTGCTCTAATCCGTTGCCAGATCCCCCTTGAATGCAAATAAGTAAGGGCGAGGTCATAGAATTACAATTTTTTTTTTTTAAAGGTCCTTTCCCTGCTTTATAGCAGTTCTAGCAGCGAGAGACATACTTATACATTAAATATATTATATTTCAGTCCCAAATTCCACAAGAAAAAAATTTTTTGGTATATTTTAGTTATGTTTAATTCGTAGACTTGGACATGATATTGGTA